>BTHU01000005.1:26344079-26364079 GCA_036184795.1 Tokudaia tokunoshimensis | reverse complement strand
ATTCTGAATGTATGGGGGGAAGGGGAAAGGGGGAACATGGTCAAGTATTGGGAGAGGGAGAAGAGGATAGAAGCCCAGAGGACCGGCAGAATGAATGGAAATAAGCAACTTCTGTGGGTGTGCAGTGGGGGCACCTTCTAGAATGTACCATTTTGATGATTGAAAGTTTTGCTTGGTATATACTTTTTGGGTCTGCAAGACATCTTCATAAGATGAGAACAAAGAAGTTCTGTGGAACATTTATTCTTTTATCTTGCTAAAACCAACGGTATTTTATATATTCCACGTTTTTCATTGATCTTTGATTGTTTAAAATTTTTGTTTTAAGTACTCATATATTCCTAGGTATATGCATTATTTCATTTTCTGTTCTTCTGTGTTTGTACTATCTCAGGTTTTTAGGTTATGTTCTAATGAATTTTAAAATGATTAATTCTCATTTTTTCACACACACATTCTTCTCTATAATGTTTCTTATGTCCATTGAGATTCTAATTAATTTTATTTTAGTTGATATCCTATCATCACATTTTATCGACTCTGAAGCTTTTGTTTGCTTGTTTCAATCATTCTATTTTTTTGAATCTTTATATTGATAGGCTACAGAATTTAATGATTTTAAATTTTAGACAGTCTATTAATAAGTTTATCAGTATAATTCTTTCCTACTAACATACATTATTTATTTCTTAATTTCTTTTTTCTGTTGTCAACTTTTTTGATATTTAACATTTATCAAGTATTGCTTCATTAAAAATAGAAAATTGCATTTGTGGCTTTTTAGTCATTATCATTATAGGTGTTACATATTAGTTCCAGAATTTCATTAACTGTGAGAAAAAGGGAATATGCAAAGAATAATATACAATGAGAGGAGAGAAAGGGAAAAAAAACACTGTGACTCTTTTTAAAAGTCATATGGCAAAATAAACTTTGTGTTCATGTACACTTATAAATACACATGTATACACACACACACACACACACATACACCATTTTAAGTGGAGTTAAAATATATGGGTTGATAATACTTCTTAAAGCAAAACATTCCTTAGTACTGTTGGTTTGGGAAGTCTGTTGTCCTTTATTGCCTTCAAAAACTTAAAGGTAAGATCTTTTATTTTTTCGCATATCACACATTTTAACAAAGAACTTAGAACTGAAACTGGTCTGGAATCCTCTTCCCTGAGGACTAGGTTTCTTGTTATCATTATGTGCTATGCAATCTTCCACAAGAAAATACAAAAATATGATTCTAAGTGCTGTAAAGCCTCAAAAGAATGAAAATTTCAGCCCAGAAATATTTATCTAGGAATGCATAGTGGCACTTCTAACTTGGAGTTTGTCCTTTCTCATACAGTATATCCTGATTAGACTTCTCCCTTTTATTCATTCCAGTTTTTTCCTATTTTACTAATTATCTTCATTTTTAATAGAAAATTTGCTTTATTTACATTTGAAATGTTAACCCCTGACCATGTTACCTCACTGAAAACACCCTATCCCATCTGCCCTCCCCCTGTCCGCCCCCCACCCCCCAGTTTCCTGACTTGCATTCACCTATTCTGGGGAATTGAGCCTTCACAAGACCAATGGCTTCTCCTCTCATTGGACTGAAATGGTCATATTCTGCTACATATGTTGTTGGAGCCAGGGGACCCTCCATATGTACTCTTTGGTTGTTTAGTCTCTGCGAGCTCTGGAGGTACTGGTTGGTCCATACTATTTTACCTCCTGCAAAGTGCAAACCTCTTCAGCTCCTCGCGTCCTATCTCTAGCTTCTCCATTGGGGACCCTATTTTCATTCTATTGGTTAGCTGTGAGCAGGGTGTTTTGATCCACTTTCCAATAAGAATCAAAGTATCCACAGGTTTTTATTCCTTCATCTTGAGCTTCATGTGGTCTGTGAGTTCTACCTGGGGTATTCCGAGTGTTTGGCCTAATATCCACTTATCGACGATTGTATACCTTGTGTGTTCTTTTGTGATTGGGTTACCACACTCAGGATGATAATTTCTAGCTCCATTCATTTGCCTAAGAATTTCATAAATTCATTGTTTTTAATAGCTGAGTAGTATTTCATTGTGTAAATGTATCACATTTTCTGTATTCATTCCTCTGTTGAGGGACATCTGGGTTCTTTCCAGCTTTTGGCTATTATAAATAAGGGTACTATGAACATAGTGGAACATGTGTCCTTATTACATGTTCAAGTATCTTCTGAGTATATATGCCCAGGAGTAGTATAGCTGAGTCCTCAGGTAGTGCTGTGTCCAGTTTTTTGAGGAACTGCTAAACTGATTTCCAGAGTGGTTTTACCAGCTTGCAATCCCACCAGCAATGGAGGAGTGTTCCTTTCTCTCCACATCTTCTCCAGCATTTGCTGTCGCTGAGTTTTTGATCTTGGCCATTCTGACTGGTATGAGGTAGTATCTTAGGGTTGTTTTGATTTGCATTTCCCTGTTGATTAAAGATGTTGACCACTTCTTTAGGTGTTTCTCATCCATCCAGTATTCCTTAGTTGAAAATTCTTTGTTTAGCACTGTACCCCACTTTTAATAGGGTTATTTGGTTCTCTGGAGTTTAAGTTCTTGAGTTCTCTGTATATATTGGATATTAGTCCTCTATGAGATGTAGGATTGGTAGAGATCTTTTCCCAATCTGTTGGTTGCCATTTTGTTCTATTGACAGTGTCCTTTGCCTTATAGAAGCTTTGCAATTTAATGAGGTCCCATTTGTCAATTCTAGATCTTAGAACATAAGCTATTCATGCTAAAGAGAGCTTTCTTTCATCATCAAAGGTGATTCATTCTGACAAATACAGACGTTATTGGAGAGATCCAGAAATTGAATCAAAATGAAGAGAATTAATGATCTTGGGCAGATAGATCCTTTAGATACACAATATATATTTTTTTTTATTTTCTAAGTTTTTTTTATTTACATTCCAAATCATTTCCCCTTTCCCGTTTCCTCCCTCCCCGAAAGTCCCATAAGCCCCCTTCTCTCCCTTTTTTCTCCATTCAACCCCCTCTTTTTATCGAAGAATGTTGTAGGACTGAAGACATGGAACACCAGAATGTTTGCTGTATGATATGTTCTAGATTTACCAGGAATTATGCACAAGACCTGCACTGCAACCAAAACAGGCAGCATGCTCTCACAGATGGACCAAATAACACAAGCTCCCATCCATAGCTAAAGCGTTTCAATAAATGTCTACAGAGAAGGAAGAATTTTTTTTCCAGGAATGAATTTCTGGTCCCTTGTTCAGTATCAAATGGTTCCTCCTAAACCCATGCACATATGAGGAATACTGAATGGATTTGTATATTTTATATATTCATACATATATGTGTAAAATATGAAATATGACTCACTTAAGGGCATTTATCTCATTTCAGAAAATTTAGCTTCATTTAATTGTTCTTTGCAAGCCATGGATACTATTTTTGTAGACCTAAATCATAAGATATGACCACATATATATATATACATTCATACAAACATACATAAATACAATATAATTAGGGACAGAAAAATGGTATCTGATATTTCTGAGACAGTTTTATTTTAATAAATTCAGAAATGGGTCAACTTATTATAACCTCCTATCTTATGAGAGCCATATAACCAAATTTATGTATTGGGCTTGTGGAAAGAATTATTACCTGCATCTGTCCACCTATTAGATGTTGAAAGTATATGATTTATATTTTTTATTTTAATCGAGAATTATGTGTAAATCACTTAATTCTCAATCCATAGAAGAAACACATCTTAGTCTCCAGCAATTGGCAGGAAGATTTTCTTCTCTATTCAAGGGCAGAATTTTCTCTATTTACTAGTAGAGGACATATTTCCTGCTCTGCTTCTCTCTGTCAATTCTCCATGTATAGAAGTGCTTGAACTTGGGTGATTGTTGTTGTGGGTATTTTCTAACCATAATTAAAGGGTGATGTAATTTTTCACATTCTATGACTCCTAAAATAATAGACTTTGCCACAGTATGAAAGCAAACCCACACCTGTGTTTGTGTGTGTGTGCGTGTGTGTGTGTGTGAGAGAGAGAGAGAGAGAGAAAGAGAGAGAGAGAGAGAGAGAGAGAGAGAGAGAGAGAGAGAGAGAGAGAGAGAGAGAGAACATGTATTTATTCTTTCCTTAGCATTCTAAATGCTTAACTACTAGGAAAGAAAAAAAATGTTCATGCTAATAACATATTTTTGACTTTCACTTTTCTTATGTCTATATTGCTATGGGTAATTAGATCATGATTTCCAATTTGTGTCCATCCCAACTCCAATATTAAGTTATTTACTTTAAGTTTCAATTTGGGTTTTTGTGCTTGATCAAGAGTAGATATAACTATCATTATGGGAATGATGTTTTACTGAGAATGCAAATGTTCAAATGGACACTATTTGAGATCTTAACACTTTCAAAACTCTATGGTAGTATTTTCAGATGCATCATTCTATTTAGGCACTAAGAAAAGCAATGCTTATGAGTACTGTCTCTTTTTGAAAAGTACTAATATTAATGCTTTTAATATTAAGACTAGATCATTGTAATAGTTACATACATAATGATATCATTTTATTCACTCTATTACAAAAATTTCCTTAAAATTACTTTGAATAGCTGGACTCATTTATGTCATCAAGGTCAATTCTGACTTTAAATCTATTATTAGAATATTCAACCTAATTAAAATGAATAGTCAGTAAGAAATCCCTTTTGTACCACATAGCCTAATTTCATTTTGCCTAGTCTTTGGTCAAATTCACTCACAGTTTGATGCTTAAATAATCGAGCTTCAATTCCTTTCACTGTGAGCATAAATAATTACAGTTTATACATAAAATAGTGTGTTAAATTGAAACAAATTCTTCTAGGAAGAATAGACACCTTGTGTATATTTGATTTTCATTCATGTGCTAGGATGAGGACACACAATAACACTCGATTTTGTTTTAATGAACTGAAAAGATTAGCAAATATTTATTGACAGAGTACTCTGTATGAAAATACAAAACATTTGATATGCTGCAGAATCCAAGAACTTAGTAACTTGTAACAAGCAGCATCAATGTCTAAAGCAGTGATTTGGAGTCTCTGAAATATTAAGTAATATTCTCAAATGGCATTGGGAAATTAGAATTCTGAAATTCTAATTGAATTTAACATATTAATTTGGATAATTGTTTATGCAAATCTGTGAATCAATCATAAATGTTAGGAGGCCTCTGAATTGTTAGACTTAATGCTATAAATTCTGTAATAATACTATTTAATTGAATGGAATTAAAAGAAAAAAAATTCCAAATATTTCTTTTGAAACTCCTGAGACTGCTTTAGACAATTTTTTTTCACAGTCAATGAAATGTGTATATTTTGCTGAAATCTACTCAGTTTGTATTTTTCTTTTTTCAGGTAAATTTGTCTGCCGAGGAACAAGTGACTTTAGAAGTCATGGAATTCAGCCCTTTGGCTAGCAGAGCTGTGAATACGTGTACTTGAGTATGCCTGGGAGTGGTCTGGCATAAGGACTATGTGTCCTGAGGACTTCATGCTGCTGTTAAGTTTTGCTCTGTGTTTTATCTTCACATTACTCTTAATTTAAGAATTGAATGAAAACTCTAAGGGGGCCTCCAACCCCTCACTGTGAAGTGTCTCTGGCACAATAATAATGCCTGATATCTTGCAGGCATTGCTGTTGGAGGAAATTAATGATACAATCACCACCCAAGGAAAGAACTTAGAAATGTAGATTGTCAGCAAAAGTCATCACTCTTAGAAAGCATTTGGAAAAATAAAATTTTTAATGAGCTAGGTCAACATATTCATGCTACTAGGTTTGATGTAGAAAATCTTAGGGAAAAAATTGAAGTACAGGAAGGCACACTCTTAATAGTTAAGCTAGGGATTTTTTCTAATGTTAGGGAACAAGAACAATGGCAACACTGGCTGATGTGTTTCTCACTGAGACAAGCTGGTGATTGATTTCTTATACACATTTTTGTGCTCAGCTTCCTGATATGGTTTAATAAAAAGTGTTCATGAATAGATGTGCATTTTGAGGATTTTAAGTAGAAATGACTGATTAATTTCATATAAAAGTATAGATTTTTGATTCTTTTAAGATTTTTATATGATTACTACTTAAGATAAATAACGAAATAATTAATCCTTTTTTTAATTGCAATTTGCTGCCTGCAGTAAGAGAAACTGGCTGAGAAATCTATCTTGCTTGTTCATACTTTGTTAATCTGTAACAAGTTGCTTAGTTACAAATGAAGATAGGTTTATGGGAATAATTTATTTCTTTTTTTTTTTTTTTTTTTTTAAATTTTATTTTATTTTATTTTTTTAATTTACATTCCAAATCACTTCCCCTTTCCCGTTTCCTCCCTCCCCGAAAGTCCCATAAGCCCCCTTCCCTCCCTCTTTTCTCCGTTCAACCCCCTCTCATTACTCTGTCCTGGCGTTCCCCTACATCCAGTCTTTCCAGGACCAGGGGTCTCTCCTTCCATCTTTTTAGAAATCTATTGATATGCTGATTGTGTCTAGGGTATTCTGAGATTCTGGGTCAATATCCCCTTATCAGTGACTTCATACCATGTGTGATCTTTTGTGATTGGGTTACCTCACTAAGGATGATATTTTCAAGTTCTGACCATTTGCCTAGGAATTTCGTGAATTCATTGTTTTTAATTGCAGAGTAGTATTCCATTGTGTAAATATACCACATCTTCTGAATCCATTCCTCCGTTGAGGGACATCTGGGTTCTTTCCAGCTTCTGGCTATTATAAATAAGGCTGCTATGAATATAGTGGAGCATGTGTCCTTATTGCATGCAGGTAAAGTCTCTGGGTATATGCCCAGGAGTGGTATAGCCGGATCCTCCGGAAGTGTCATGCCCAGTTTTCTGAGGAGCCGCCAGACTGCTTTCCAGAGTGGTTGTACCAGCCTGCAATTCCACCAGCAGTGGAGGAGTGTTCCTCTTTCTCCACATCCTCGCCAACAACTGCTGTCTCCTGTGTTTTTGATCTTAGCCATCCTGACTGGTGTGAGATGGAATCTCAGGGTTGTTTTGATTTGCATTTCCCTAATGACTAAGGATGATGAACATCTCTTTAGGTGCTTCTCAGCCATTAGATATTCTTCAGGTGAGAACTCTTTGTTTAGCTCTGTACCCCATTTTTTAATAGGGTTACAAATTTATTTCTTTATGTACACTTAGTGATGTTTTTTTCTTGTAAAAACATTAGGAAACATACTGATTTTTCATAGTCATTCAACAGAAGAAAAATAGAACATGATTACATTGTAATTCTATACTTATCAAAAAATTAGGCTGGGATATATAAGCTATTGAAGAAAAAATAAAGTGGCATTGGAATCTGCTCTATCCACCAAGTGGGTATATGTGTATACGTATATGTATATATGTATATGTGTGAAATGCTTGAAGCCGGCTTTTCTCTATCAATTCAATGTATGAATGTATATATGACTGTCTGTAGTCTGTATGCATGCATGTATGCATATATGCGTGTATGTATTTTTATGTATAAAGTTATTAAGAGCCTGATTTTGTTTCACTCACTCAGTGAGTGTGTTTGTGTTTGTGTGTGTGTGTGTGTGTGTGTATGAATTTTTTCCCCTTTCCTTTCTTGTTTGCCCCTAAAGAGCTGGAAAGTTTTTTCTTTCTTGCCGTCTAAAAAAGTACTAGCTACAATGAATCTATCAGAGAATGAATCCTCAATATGCCCTCAGAGAACAGTCTGCTGAATGATTACTCTAATTGCTGGATGCCATCAATAGCAGGCCCCATTGTTTGCTAGCAGCACAGTCTCCTGCACCCAAATCACAGACATTACCCTTGGCTACCTGCCTCGGTGTTCTGTGTGATGTCAAAGATGGGCTTTGAAATCTTTGACAGGTGCCTGATATGACTAAATTTTAAAATGTACATTATTAAGGAACAATACAGTAGCATATTGTGAAGTCCATCTCAACTGGAAGTATACATAGACATCAAATTTCTAAGTCATGTAAGTTTTCAGAGAAGCATGCTATCTATACACTTTTATTTTGCAAAGATCTTCATCTGCTTTCATGGTTGCTTGGTAATCTCAGAACAGAACATCTATAGTTGTTCTCCAAATAAGTTCTTCAATACATACAACTCTGAAGCCTCATTGGTATGTATTTTTGAAGTCAAGGAATGAGGAATCTATGCAAATCTGTTTAAGAGATGTCAAGAAAATGTGATTCTACATTAAAATGGAGTTGAAAGAAATTACTTCTGAAATTTATGAGCACTTGGTACACCACC
The DNA here is from genome assembly GCA_036184795.1 of Tokudaia tokunoshimensis. NCBI lineage: Eukaryota > Metazoa > Chordata > Mammalia > Rodentia > Muridae > Tokudaia > Tokudaia tokunoshimensis. Next base: position 26,355,738 of record BTHU01000005.1, on the reverse strand, counting down.
TGCAAGAGTTTGTATATGATTTTATGTACAGCACCTTGTTTTAAAATGCTAAATGAAAACATTCCTAACTTAAAGTGGTTGCAATTTAATGGTTTCCAAAAATTATGAAAAAATACCTAGTTATTTTTCAATGTCCTCAACTCTTGTTAACTTCTTAAATTACAGTTATACACTATTAGTTATACACTATTGTTGTTGCAAAACAACAATTCTGACATAATGATAATAATAATAATGGCAGTGACAGGATTATTAAAGATGATATAGCAATAATTAGAAGTGTAAGAAAAAGATTCACAAAAATTTTGACAAACAAAATTAAGCATGTACTATCAAATTGTAATCAAAACCAATAAAGAATACTTAAAAGGTCTGGTTTAAGAATACTGAGTAGCAGAGTCTGTAATCACACTATTCAGGTAACTGAGGCAAGGGACCTTGAGTTCAAAATTAGCCGAGGGCTATTAGTCATTTCAAATTAGCTTGTGCAATGTAGTAATATCTTCTTCTTACTATGAAAAAATGGAAAAAAACAAACAAGCATAAAAATCTAAAAATCAAACACCCAAACAAAAACAAACAAAAACTGGGCAGGATTTTTTGTAGCCCTATTTGTATTTGAAATAAAACAGAATTATTTGCGTTCATCAACTTAGAAGTAAGGAAAATATGGTTAATTCACACAATTTTATGTTCATTGGTAACAAAAAGTATTAAATTATAAGATTTATCACAAGGAGGATAATTATGTTAGGAAAAATGTGCTAGGCACAGAGATCTACATAAACATAATGTCACCCATATAGAATGTAAAGTAGTTGATTTCATAAGTGAGGTCTGACTGATTGCTACTATATGCAGAATGTAGGCAAGTAAAAAATGAGGAAAAGCAGAATACTAGATACAAAATTAAATATATACAGTAGTAATAAAATGTGACATTGAATTTTCAATTACATACTTATATATAAACATGTACATTACATATATTGGGTATATATATATAACATATATATATATATATATATATATGTTATATATATATACATATATATATATATATATATATTATCCAACGTTCTTTTTTTATGAATGTGATAGTTACATATAAATTTAGAGTCTTTGTCTTTATCATTGGCAAGTGTTATATCATTGAATTAAACAATACGACCTAATTCATAAATCCGTTTTATATGAATTGGGTTCACAAACTATCACTGCATTAGTTAAAAGATTGACAAATGGGATCTCATAAAATTACAAAGTTTCTGTAAGGCAAAGGACACTGTCAAAAGGACAAAGCAGTAACCATCAAACTGGGAAATGATCTTTACCAACCCTACATCTGACAGAGAGCTAATATCCAGTATATACAAAGAACTCAAGAAGTTAGACTCCAGAGAGCCAAATAATCCTATTAAAAATGGGGTACAGAGCTAAACAAAGAGTTCTCACCTGAGGAATATCTAATGGCTGAGAAGCACCTAAAGAAATGTTCATTATCCTTAGTAATTAGGGAAATGCAAATCAAAACAACCCTGAGATTCCACCTCACACCAGTCAAAATGGCTAAGATCAAAGACACAGGAGACAGCAGTTGTTGGCGAAGATGTGGAGAAAGAGGAACATTCCTCCACTGCTCGTGGAATTGCAAGCTGGTATAACTACTCTGGAAAGCAGTCTGGCGGTTCCTCAGAAAACTGGGCATGACACCCCCGGAAGATCCGGCTATACCACTCCTAGGCATATACCCATAAGCTTCCCCTGCATGCAATAAGGACACATGCTCCACTATGTTTATAGCAGCCTTATTTATAATAGCCAGAAGCTGGAAAGAACCCAGGTGTCCCTCAACGGAGGAATGGATTCAGAAGATGTGGTATATTTACACAATGGAATACTACTCTGCAATTAAAATCAATGAATTCACGAAATTCTTAGGCAAATGGTCAGAACTGGAAAATATCATCCTTAGTGAGGTAACCCAATCACAAAAGAACACACATGGTATGCAGTCACTGATAAGGGGATATTAACCCAGAATCTCAGAATACCCAAGACGCAATTCACATATCAATAGATTTCCAAGAAGATGGAAGGAGAGACCCCTGGTCCTGGGAAGACTGGATGTAGGGGAATACCAGGACAGAGAAGCTGGATGGACTTGGGTGGGGAACAGAGGTAGGTAAGGGGGCTTATGGAACTTTCAGGGAGGGAGGAAACGGGAAAGGGGAAATCATTTGGATTGTAAATAAAAAATATAGAAAATAATAATAATAATAAAGACATATAGACATATAAACTCCCTAGGTCTTTTTCTAGCTTTTTTAAGTGTATGCATGTAGATTGATGAGTGTCTGGACCATGAGATATCTTTGCTGTGAGAAGGAAGGTACCAGTGTAAGGCATATCTTTTGGATTGATTGATAGCTTTACTGGTGGTAATACTTAGCCTGGCATTTGTGGTCTCTTAGAGTTTGTAAAACACTTGTCCAAGACCTTCTCACTTATAGTCTCCATTGAAAAAATCCAATCAGAAGAAAGATATTCATGCCAAATAAGTCTAAGCCTGGTCAAAAATCCATTGTTCAGTAAGTCACATGCCCCAAGGAGGAACATATTACTAATTTGGTGAATTACGACTAACTGGAATATATTCTTTACATATACACAATTTTCAAAGAATAAATTTCATTAAATGGAAAATATAAATTTATTATTTTAAGATAAATGTTTCTCTTCAAATTCAGATCTGATTGATGTAAAACAAGGATCTTTCATATTTTCAGTCAATAAATACTGTATTTCATTTAAAAATTTATTAAATAAACACACATTATTTACACTTGCTTTTCAAAAAACATAAAGAGGGGTTATTACAATTTGCTTTCTGTTCTTGAGACAAAAAAATGTGATCAAAATAACTTGTGGAAGACAGGGTTTAGTTCATCTTAACTTTTTGTATCAGCATCCATCAGTGAAAGAATTTAGAGAAAAGATTAAATTAAAACTAAACCATGAAGAAATGCTCATTACTGGCTCTCTCACTAGTTTACTCAGTTAACTTTCTATTATACTCGACCACAGGCCCAGAGATATTATGGTCACAATTGCGCTGGCTACTCTATCATTAATCATCAGTCAAAATAGTTTCTCATAAGCATGTTCATAGGACAATGGAATTGGTGAAATTTTTCATTGGCAATTTCCTCTTCCAAGGTGACTCTAGTTTATACAAAGTTGAAAATATTATCTAAGCAGCAAAAAGTACATATTTTGAAGTGTATATTTTCTGTTAATAGATAACTTATACATTTTAGCTGAAAAGTAATATTCAGGTAGTTACATATATAATCTTTTTGCTAAAATTTCTTCTCACATTTTAATTTGATCATACTAACAAATCTTAATTGAAAATCCACATTCCTACTATTACTTAATTAGCATTGAATTATACTATATCACTAATTCAGCCTTTGGGACAGAAAGAAAATATTTTCCTAGTTATGTGTATACACACTATAAATACTGAATAGCATACATGCATACATTTTTTTTAATATTCTCTTTTTTTTAGATTTATTTATTTATTATATGTCTCTTTATGGATGGTTGTGAGCCACCATGTGGGTGCTGGGATTTGAACTCATGACCTTTGGAAGAGCAGTCGGTGCTCTTACCCGCTGAGCCATCTCTCCAGCCCCACATGCATACATTTTAAGTAAATATTCCCAGTATTGTATTTTTTATAAGATCAGCAATATAATTGTGGGAATTTTGTTAACCAAGGGCTTGTGTTAATTCTGTAACAATAAATTAATTAATTTTCGATTATTTTGTAAAATTACATGAATCTGGAATTTTTGTTGCTTTTCTTCAATTTGTTGTTTAATTGAAGTTCTTGAAGTTATTTTATTTTAATAGAAAAATATGAGTATATGCATTGATTTCATTCATTTTAAATTAGAAAAGAAAGTTTCAGTCAAATGATCCTACCAGAGAGTTTACACGATTATATTATCAGATATTTCCAGTGCTCTTGATTACCCCAAAACTTGATGGCCCTGAAAACCCTAATGTTGAAGACACCATATACATGAATCAGAACATGTAGGTAAATCTAGCTTGTATTGATTGAGAAATGTCATCTCTACTGGGGAGTTTCCACAGTTATGGAATGAGCTATGCAGTGTATGAGAGGAGAAATGTAATCCTTAATCTTACATAGCTATGAACCTAAAGAAATTCAATAATGCATGGTCTAAGAATACATACTCACAAGTGCTATAGTAGCATGAACATCACCAACATAACCTAGAACAGTTTCAATGGATTTAAAGAATTCTCCATGGGGTGAAAGAAAATAGGGCTAGACAGAAAACATGTTTGGGGGAGAGTCTACACCTTACATATATTTCTCAAACTTCGTTATTTATACAGTCTTCCATTTGTAGTATGAAAAATACAGATATTGACAATTACATAAAGCACTGAAAAAAACAGTGGAATGTTCAACATTATTTTGTTTATGTTTTCAGTTTAGTCTGTGGAAGCAACTTCTAAATTACCTACTAGTGAATGGAAAATATATATACATGTCCTCTACATCAATAAATAGTGCATTATTATGCTTGAATAAAAGCGAAATCCATATCACAGTTGCTCCTTTCATGGCTCAGGAATTATTGCAGAAAATGCATAAGAAAGATTGAAGAGTTAACCATGGTGAATATGTCCAAGGAAATAGCATTTACCAGTAACCTCTAGACATTTGCATGAATTAACTCACAACAGTTGTAAGATAATGTGTAAAACCTATGCAAACTCAAGGCAGAACAAACACCAATGAGGTGACAGGATGGGGAGGAAGGCAGGATTTTAGTCCCATCCATAGCTGAAGAGCACTTGGTAACTGATAGCTGTTGAAAGACAGAGAGTTAATTTGCTTTCAGTGTGTGGCCCTGGTAAAACGATGTTGCTCTACTCAGTTATTACCTATTTAAGAATCTATGTGAAACACACACTGTGTGAAGAGTTTCAAAATATAAACTGGAAAAATCTTAGAAGACTTAAGAAGTGAGTGGATCTGGAATGAGTTCAGAGAAGGAGAATGAAAATAATCACATATACAATGTAATAATCTCAGAGCACTAGGACAAAATATTAACAAATGAATAACTGCTTATCATATACACAAAATCCAACCTAATTCATTCCAGTTATGTAAAATAATATGATTTTAGTCAAATTTTAAAGGTTTTAATCATGAATTTATTATATTCTTATGGCAATTTCACCTTCTTCTATAGAATTAATAACATAACAATATATGAGTGGGTTATATAACTTTTTTAAAATAACCATGTGAAGGTACTATGTTCATCATGACAGACTCCTTTGAGTACCTGACATATATTTGATGTTCAATAAAATCTTCAGTTTTTCAACAGTTAAAAAGAAAGTGAAACTTGCTATTTCTCCATGGTTTGAAAGGATATTTTAACAAGGATATTTTATGTTTTAAATAAGTTATTTTTTGAGAAGGACCACTGGATAAGAAATCCTTTCATGATAACTGTGGTATATGTCATAATGATGATGATGATTATATATATATATATATATATATATATATATATATATATATATATATATACTGTATTTATGTGTGTGTGTGTGTGTGTGTGTGTGAATTCTGAACTGTCAAAAATTTATTGGAGAGGTTTACATGTAGTAGTTCCCCAATTACTGTATCCTGATGAAAAGGCTATAAATATGGTAGTGGCCCAGAATATGAGACTGGATATCTCAGTAGTTCCAATCTAGTGCCTTAGTGTTAGAGAATTCCTAAAGAGCTTCTGATCTTCAGTCTATGTTGGTTCCTGTAGAAATAGGTTTTTATACCAATGAAGAAATTTTCTAAGCATCAGGAAGGATAAGTTCGCCACTGAGAGTGATTGCATATAGCCAAAAATCTAAACTATTTTTCTTCTTCTATAGTCTCTTAAGCTGGCTTTAATAAAAGTTGTGGCCCTGATTTAGTAAAAGTACTATCTTACACATATACCGGTTTGGGGGAGTTAGTTGATTCTGGTGTTGCCAAGTTGACAACCAAAATGAGCCATAAATATGTTAATTTAAAAAAGTTCAGATATGATGGCATTGTATTCCTCAAGGGTACTCTTTACCAAAAGCTTTGAAAGCTCTATTAAACTAGATATAAAAGATATAAATAGATATAAAAGAGTCATGTTGATGACTGTCTAAATAAGTCACATACCAAACTATTATACTGCTGATAACTTTTGTTTTTCTTAAAATACACACACACAAATACAGAGATGTGATATATACATATACACACACACACATACACACACACACACACACACACACACACACACATATATATATTCATATATATATATGAATTTTACTTTCAGGTATGCCTATTTTGAGTGCTTCTGCCCAGAGAAGTCAGAAGAGAGGGTCCCATACCCAGTAACTGGTTTTATGGTTGGTTGAGAAACACCATATAGGTACTGGGTACCCTCACTGACTTATTAAATGTAATTTACAAAAGGAAAAAAAACACTTGAAAATGTTCAAATTAAAAGAAAAATCTCTCTTTTTCATCAAATGAGTACACAGTGTGATGCAATAATTTTGATGCAAATCTTCTGATTCACACAATAAAACATAGATATTACTCGCTTTATGCATTTTATTACATAGACTTTATCAGTTTAATACAATAATGGTCATTCCCTACTTAAGCACTACCAAAGCATGACAATTTTACAATCCCCATTAACACTTTAGTGATTTTAAATTTGATTTGTAGGAACAATTTTTATGACATGTTTGTCCTTAGAAGAAACTGAACAATGAGATAAAGATTATTCATGCTACGGGCTTTAAAATGCATACCATAGTCTTTAGATGCAATGTTCATGGAAAGAAAATATATAGTCAATGACAGACCAAGAAAAATTCTTCACTTATTTAGAAAGGAAATACTGACACATAAACATATGTGAAAGGAACATATTAGAAAGAGATTTTTGTAGATCTTCGGGTATTTCACCACACTTCCAAATACCACTTACTAATCTCTCCAACTCTGTAAAAAAATTACCTCCTGTGTCCTCCCATTCCTCTCTGCTCCTGGTCCCAATGATATTATCTAGATGAATGACCATTATCTTACTAAAATGTAAAATCTGTATGAAAATACATAAAATATTTAATATCTATTCTATGTTGTATGAACCAACAGATTCAGATCAACGCTTCAGCCATGCAATGCTTTTTGGGCTCCCATTTTCCCCGATCTTCACTTTGCTGAGAGAGCAACAGCAGAGAACTTCTCTTGGCATTCCTGTGGGTCCCTCCTGTTGACTCCTAATGAAATTGAGGCCTGGCTCTCTCTGTTTGATAGTGCCACTGCTCCTGATTCATGTTTGCTATCCCGACTCTATTGAACTGGACTACTGATGCATCTATGAAGTATTTGCGAGTGGATGGAGTTGCAGGTGTGACCGTGTGAACTGAACTGCTGATTTCCAGACAACACAGCTGTTGTGCATTACAACAAAGAACCTTTCTAAACAGGACCACTTCCCCTCTATGATTTTTTTTTTCCACTACCTGTGATGGGTAGTCGGGCAAAGTGGAGGTTAAAGCATTTAAGAACTATCATTAAAATAAATTTTGAAAAAATTAAAGTTATACAAACACACATATATATTTGTAGATGATGATTTTACAGTATATGACTTTTATACTTACCTAGTAATTATAATATGTGAAATCACATTTACTTCCAATACTATGGCTTTTGACACAGTAGCTGCTCTTTACACATGTGACCAGTTCAAATAACTATATTGTGGTGCCAACCCTGTCACATACACCTGTATTTGTTCAAGGTACCTGTGATAGGGTTAGCATAACATATCATTGTGTTATTCATATGTTTGTAAATCTGCACATGGGAAAACCTGCTTGAAGATGGATAGAGGAACTGTAGCTTAGTTCTTATGATCATTGTGTGGCCTTTAGTGATCCCACTTAAATGGGTCATGATCCACAGATTGAGAATTGTTGCTTTAAGGAATACAATCATTTCATCCTTTAGAACTTACCACATTCATAAATGATACTTTTTGTTCTTTTCCTTATTCTCAGTTATGCTGAAATATTCAGAGGGAGCTGTTATAGGATAGGTGTGTTCTAGTAGAGAAAAATTGTCCTGACTGCTATTCATTGTGTTTTAGTGGTGGGGTCTAAGCCTCTGAGATTGAGATGATTATAGGTCAAAATTTTTCTTTGTTGAGTGGATTTTTTTGGTTTCTTGGTTTCTGTTTTCTCTCTAGATTTTTGCCGAGTGTGATGGCCATGTGTTGCCTAGTAGGAAATGTTCTGTGGTTCTGATAGTATAGCTATTGAAGATTTCTGATAAAATAATGTTTCTGATCATTGGAATCTGACACTTAAAAATGGGCATGGACTAGTGGACTGAAAGGGTTCATAGGAGGGAGAAGAGCAACATGTTCAACCAGGATCTGCTTATTTTGTCATTTTGAATGTGGAGAGCAGTGAAGAGACATTACCCAAGGAGGTCTTCTGTAAACAGGTGAGGGAGATTAAAGGTTGGATCTGGAGGCACAGAAGGAGAAGGGAAGATCTCCAGATAGACTACCTCTTTTCTTGGCAGGAGTGGTCTATGAATTAGTGGGGAGTGCTTTCCAAATTTATGTGTTGGAAAAGGTTTTAAATATGTGTTAGAAGACATTCTGAGTAATCCACAAGAGATAGAAGTAGTGAATAAATGATAAAAGAAGACTGTAGAAGGAGTTTACTTACAAAGATAATGATGAAAGTGGGGGATTGTGATTAGAGAAGTGGGAATGTAGACGGTCTTCAGTTAGCTTAGAGGTTTCCTGAACCTGCTCAACTTGTGAATGTTCGCAGAGATTTCTGACCAGTGTGGGAGGCTGAAATAACGGGATGATTTGGAGCAAGAAAAATTCAGAGAAAATATCTTTGTTATCCACTAGGCATGGGGTCAGAGAAGAAAGAGAAACAGTCCACAGTAGACTTTCTGCTATATATCTGAGAGAAGACTGGGAGAACTGGACCTGGTATAGTAGAATGATAGGTATGGACCACTATCTACTTACTTGTAGCCTTGGTTGGAGAGGCCCTTCAGTACTATGGCTTGCCTTCTGCTTTTGGGGACTGGGAGAAAGCCACAAGTTTCTAATTTCTAATTTTCTTTTTTATTTTGTACTTCTGTGTATGTTATATAAATGCTATTGGAAGATTTTTTTTTTAATTTTATTTTCTAAGTTTTTTTTATTCACATTCCAAATCATTTCCCCTTTCCCGTTTCCTCCCTCCCCGAAAGTCCCATAAGCCCCCTTCCCTCCCTCTGAGGTTGGAAGAGAAAGATTTATAGGGTCTGCCGAAGAGGGAGCAGGGGACAGGAAAGATTTCCAGAGGTGTTCTGCTACAGAGGTAAGGATGAGACTGAGAGATTTAGATTAAGGATATGCCTGTAGGTTTGGGGGCTGGGAAAACATGATTACTATGGGGAGGGAGGTTAGACAACTATCTGTGGAATCTATTAGAGAAAGAAAAGGCTCTAGGAAAGGTTACTCAGGTGTTTTGTTATGGATCTTGAGATTTGTCTGGGGGATTGGTTCTAGGAAAACAGAACTGAATATTGTATTCCCATTTAAGGTTGATGATTGAGAGTCCCTATGCCTTCAAAATGATTAATTAATTTAAATTCTTATATGAAGTTTTATACTTACATTTACATACTTATAAATAAACTTACCTGTAAATTTTTTACAGTTTTTTTTTGTCCTACATGGGTGAGGACTAGAGTCAATTCAAGGCCTGACAGCTTCTAAATAACTAACACTGAGCTGCATCCAAAGACTCAGTTTGTTTTACTTTAAATTTATCAGTAATTTCAATCATTTCAACTAATACTATAAAATCCTTGTATTCCATCTTAAATACACTTTTTATGATTTTTCTCTCATTTTAACAATGTTAGACAACAAAAATTGGACTCAACGTATAGATTAAAATAAAGGAAAAAGAGATAAAGAACAGGAGTTGAGTGAGGCAAATGATAAAGGAAGCTCTGGATAGAGTTGCGGATGGAATATGGATAGGTGCAAAATAAATTAAAATTATCAAGGAAACAATTTAAAATTCACTATAATTGTTTACACTTTTAAAATTAGGTCCAATGTACTTTGAACATCTTTACTACTTGTTATTTCCCCTAACTCATTTCACATCCACCCCACCTCCTCTTTCCCTCTAATTTCATTTAAAAATAATTTAGCAAGATATATGCTGCTTATATAATAATGTTTAGTACCATATACTAAAGTGTGTTTCTCCTACTGAGAACCACAACTTTAATGAACAGAGAAAGACTCCTCTTGTTCCAAAAGAATCTCATGTGTTGGGGCTCATGAATATTTATCCTGTCCAGGCTGGAATGTCCTCTCATTTGATCTTGCTAAGGTCAAAGCTGCTTTGAGTTCATTCGTGTTTCACTCCTGTTATGTCTAAACCAAACTGTTTCCATCCTATCTTCTACAACTTCTTATACTTAATAACTTTCTAGCCTCCTGTCCATGGAAGATCTTATATAGATACCCCATCTCTGGCTGAGAATTCCACTGACACTGAGGGATGAAGGTTCAGTAAGGAGAAGCATGGGAGAGTAGGGCAGATCAAGTGTATTACCAGGGATAAGTGACATCACAACTTTTTTTTTTGTTTGTTTGTTTGTTTTGCTGTTTTTTTTTGTTTGTTTGTTTGTTTTTCAAGACAGGGTTTCTCTGTGTAGCCCTGGCTGTCCTGGAACTCACTCTGTAGACCAGGCTGGCCTCGAACTCAGAAATCCTCCTGCCTCTGCCTCCCAAGTGCTGGGATTAAAGGCGTGCGCCACCACCGCCCGGACATCACAACTTTTTATGTTTCATGTATGTACACACAAAAGATTTTAGAAGAGTTACACTATGACGTGGATAATACTACTCCCAAAAGTCATAGCAGCCAAATTAAATGGCAAGATTTATATGTGTGCTGCTGTTTTAGAACGTCCCAAAGGCTCTGTCTCTAAACAACATAGGCCACTGCCATTGCTCTTGGTTGTACATCAGAAATCAATAGTAAGACTATATTACTTAAGACACCTAAAACTGGATACAGGACACCGAGAAGTCAAATTTGTACTGACTATTCAGCTATAACTTCCATTCACAAAAATAGATATTTCCCCTTTATATTGACATGATATTTTAGTTATATTTTGTCCCTGATATTGTAAATTAACTTGGTGATCTAAATGAGGTTACCTCCACAATTGTAACACATTTGTCTATTTCTTCTTCACAACATACTCAATAAATAGTATATGGATTACAAAATGCACCAAAAGTTCTGTATTTAATTGGCAGTTTATAAAAAATTCTTAGGAAAAAATGTAAAAACATGCAACTTAATATACTGATTACCATTTCTAAAATAAAATGTTTTCTGAAAAATGATTTTGAAAAATAGATGATAAGGTCATAGTGTATCTTGTTAATGAAATATCTATTAGTGTGTTTTAGTATGTCTA